>VDFB02357016.1:0-19596 GCA_007258455.2 Sequoia sempervirens
GGACTTTGGTTCCATACATTCCTAAAAATAGAGTTCACCTTATTTATTGGGTTCCCCAATTTATTCACCTACGACAAAACATCTAAGAAATCACCTAAAACACGACAATACTTCACTGAACGGGGAAAAACATAACAACATAACGTTAAAGCAAAGAAAAATTATTTTACAAAGAACTCACCCCATCCCCGAAGGGACGAAATGCTTCAAGTATCGCCTGCTTCATGGCAGAGCGAAGAGCCTCCCATCGGTGCTGCTTCTGCCTAAAAGGCTTTACTTCTTTTCTGATGGGAATTACAGGAGATAATCCCTCTGGGATGAAGATTCTCAGGTATTCATATATCCAAGCAAAAGTACTCTGACAAAATTCAGAATATGATGCAAATGGGAAAGCTGACACCCCTGAGGCATTAGTTCCGCTATAGTTCATCCTCGGGATGTTGAACTCTTCAAACCAATTGATCGAGTTCCAAACTCGATTTCTATAATGCCGCAGGTGATCTTTGCTGACCTGAAAATATCCATTGACCGGCTCACAAATCAGCTCCAGATCGCCTTTAATACATAGGAATTTGATTCCCATGTCTTCGGCATCTTTGAGGCCTAATAAAAGCACCTCTTTCTCAGCCTCAGTGAATTCCAATTGCACAAATGGTGAGTGCAATTGTCCTTTAGGGGAGATGATCACTTCCCCTGCTTTTGAACTTGTATCTGAACAACCTCCATCGAACTGTGTTGTCCATGACCTTGTGTCCTCTGTCAGTCTCTTTTCAGAACAAACAATGTTTTGATCTTTAGTTTCTATTTCTGCCAGAGTCACATAATTACCGGGACGTGTTTCAGGCTTTGCTCCTGCTGGAACAGATGACTTGAGCACAGCCTGCTTCTTCACAACATTGAGAATCTGATCTATTTGTTCTGGATGGTCCTGAAGATATTCCAGTTGAGAGATTTGTACCTTGTTCTTCATCATGGAAGCTACGATGTCAAAATTTGCTGAAGACGTCTCTTGAGCAACTGGCACAGCGTTCTTCTGTGAAGATCTGGGGTTGGAAGTGGAAGGCACCTCTTCATCCTTTTCGTTTGATTTCCATCTTTCTTCCTCTTCTTTCTGTGCTTTCAAGTGTTGAACACGTGTAGTCACAGGCGTTGAAATTTTTTCATGATTCACCACAAGAGAATACTGACGGTATGCTTCTTTTTCTTCTTTAATAACGGGTTCGAAGTTTCCCGTTGCGGAGTCGCCATCGAAGTTGTCCGTCTGTGGTAAGACAACATTCGAACTTGTTGGTACAAAACTAGAACTGGGAGCAGCTTCAGCATATCCCATGATTTGGGTCATTCTCAGATTCTCAGGACATGTGGATCCGGTATGTTCATTACTGTCATGGAAACAGCAAAACACTGCACTGTGTGCAGCTTCAATCATTGGTCTTGATGGAGCTGTTGGCAATCGTGGCTGAAGATTGTCTCTCTTTGGCTGGTACGGTTGCTGAGCTAGAGATCTGATAGAATCTCTTTTCATCAAGCCGGAAGTGATCATATTATCCTCCAACTCGATGGCGTGTTCTTGCACACTCTTCAACTCTGTTTCTTTTGCCATCTTCAGGAAGAAGGCTATCTCTGATGGAAGAGCATTTATGAAACAGCTTATCAGGATCTCTGGTGATGGATCTAGTGTAGAAGAAATTCTTGTAACAAGACGATTAAATCTTGATACAAATTCCCTCATGTATTCATTGTGTTCCATCTTTGAATTTGCAAGCTGGGCAAACAACATATGATAGTCTTCAGCGGGCTTGAATCTCGCCAAAAACTTCTCGCTCATAGTTTCCCAGCTTGTAATAATGCCTGGCTTCAGGTGACTGAACCACTCAGCAGCATCTCCAACAAGAGTCTCCACAAAGAGACGCACTGCGATGTCTTCATGTGGTACATGCAAGATGGCGCAAGCCGTTGTGAATGCAGCAAAATGTTCATCTGGGTGTTGACTTCCATCGCCGTGAAATTGGGGAAAGTGTTTCCTTGACCCTTTAGGTAACTCATGATTTACCTGAAAAGCCAGAGGTCCAATACTATTACCCCAAGGTAATGAAGGTGGACGCCTCTTGCCAGCATTGTTGTTGTTACCATCCATTGCTTCTTGTATGGATCATGCAATTGGATGCCAGAGGGTCACTCCGGTGACATAAAAGCGTTAGCTTTTCTTGAAGTTTGATGCCTCGTTGCCCCACGGTGGGCGCCAGAAAACTGTTGGCGTTTAAATTAGCACCTCTGGAGTGCTGATTGTAAACGTTCAGCTATTTCAAATGTTTTGCAACACTTCTTCGTTATTTAAAGAGGAAAAGTCCCTCTCTGCTGGGAGCAATGCGTAGGGAAGGGAAATGTTTAACTAAGTTCCTATCTTTTTATGCTTCAGCGGCAGGACACAGGGGTGCACAAACACAATGCGCCGTAGCTAAGCTTTTCTCTGGTTTCTGCAGATCTTAACTACGACTAACTAGCTTCTATCTATCCAATACCTTCAAGAGATGAAGCGAG
The DNA here is from genome assembly GCA_007258455.2 of Sequoia sempervirens. NCBI lineage: Eukaryota > Viridiplantae > Streptophyta > Pinopsida > Cupressales > Cupressaceae > Sequoia > Sequoia sempervirens. The sequence continues at coordinate 2,542 of VDFB02357016.1, forward strand.
CATGAGGGTAAAGAGGCGGGGAATGGAATGGTTGGATCACTTGAATTGGCAGATCTCCGGAAGGATATGTGAGACTCACGAACTCGGGTATACAGGGATAAGGTTGAAATTTCTTAAGCGTACTGATGCAAACTAGATCGAGATCACGCGCCAAGGAGGAGGACTCTATGAAGTGTAGGCTTAAAGAAATAGTTTTACTAGAAACATATGAGAATCCGCGATGCCTTGGCCAGCGAGGCTTGCCAAGGAGGAGGGACTCCTATCCGAAGTATAGCTTGGAAGTCAATACATTAAACAACATCAAACGACAACTGTCAATAACAAATATCCAAGGAGGAGGGACTCCTATCCGAGGAGGGAAATGAGACAACAAGCTATTTAAACACAGGACGTAGACATAACTCAAACAAGATGATCAAAATGCAAGCGCCTTCTGATATTCCTCTTCAATGCTTTATCAACGAACTACAAAAGTTGGGAAAGCAAAGGCACGAAATCATGCACAATTACAATCATCCAACGAACTCTCATCCAAGAGTGAACAAATATTAAACTTTCAAAGTGTTAGCCTTAATGGTATGACAATTTTGCATAGCAAATAAGGTTAAACAAATAATGAGCCCAAGGCTCTTATTTATAGAACTCAAAGGAGTGGGCAACCCCGAAATCTCCTTGAGTTAACAATGAGTTCTTGCCAATCAATTAGCAAGATTTATTCCTAAATAGGGGGAACAAGCAGTTAACTGGAAAGCTACTTCAGTTAACTGAAAGTCAACAAAGAGTCAACTGGAAACTACTTCAGTTGACTGAAAGCAACCTAAAGGTGAACTTAAATGTAAAGTCTCCCTCCAAAATAGACATCCACATTTAGTGGAGATCTAAGATCCACAAATCGTGGAAGTCAATTAGACATCCTTAATTAGTGGGATCTGACAATGCATGATTTAAGGAAAGTGGAGTTAAACTTGGAAAGAAGCATCAAGTTAACTCCAACTACATTTAATAGCATCTCGAGTTGACTTGGAAAGAAGCGTCAAGTCAACTCAAGTCTCATGAATGCCACTTGGAGTGTGTATAGCGTCCTTTTCTGGTGCATTTATAACTCGCCATTAATCAACAGTGTCTCAATCCATTGATTGACCTCATCAGCTTCTGGGGAGTTAATGCTCCGTAGGATGATGACGTGGCGTCGGAGCATGACCTCACCCGTTGTGAGCTGATTTCCGAAGTCAATGCATTGAGATGCTGCCTCTTCTAACTTGGTTGATAAAGCTGCTACCTTAGCCAGCTTACAACCCTCTGGATCGTCAAGAAAGGTGCTGCGGATGACATCCCTGAGCTGGTTCTGTACAGTCACCAACTCGACGTATTCTCCTCCCTCACGCTGATATTCCATGCAAGGGAAAGATATTACCAACATTCTTGCGAAGTTGATAATAGTGGCAACCACCCTTCTGTAATCAATCATCTCTACTGAATGAGCGTCGTAGGCTTTCACCTTGTACGCCAATTGTTCCTTCCAAGAAAACAGATGTTGCTTGTTTTCCTCAGAGTATACTGATTGATAAGCTAATTGCAAATCTGCAATTGTACTTTCGTCTTCGAGCCTCTTTTCTGCAATCTTCTGTTCTGACTGCTGGATCTCCACACGAAGTTCATGTGCTCTATCCCGTAACTGGTATAGGTTCGCCAGTACGCATCTACCCTTGAGAACAAACTCTTCCACCTGATTTCTCAAGTGTTTGCCGAATGTTAACAATTGCCGATGATTTTGTTCGGCGGGGAGATCTAGTAGTCCTGCTGGTAAGGCTGAGACGTTCGGTGTGCCATGTATCAAGTTGGTGATGTAAGACCTCAGTTTCTGATTTTCAGCCTTTAAGGCTGCCTTTTCTTTACCATCCTTAGCCATCCTTTCTTGTGCGCTCACCGAAGCTATTCCGAGAAGGTCCGCCTCCACCTGTCGTGTAGTCTTCCCGAGATTAAGTTGAGACAAAGTGTAGTCCTCTACTTGAACCTCGTGTATGCTTGTCTCTACTGGTGGAGCGGCAGTCTCTATGATGATCTCACATTCTGCATTCCTTTCTATGTGAACTTGCTTCTTTAACTTCTTCGCCGACGTGTCTTGTGGGACGTGGTCGAATTCGGTAAAGTCAAGCTCATATGAGGGGTTTTCCCTCTTCCTTCCTAGGAAACCTTCGAGCCAAATAGAATCTCGGCGAACTTCACTAGGAGGGACGTGAGGCCCTTGAACGCTAGATGTGTGAGACTGTGCTGGAGTAATGTCTCTCGGTGGCGAATCCAAGTCGATGAGGACCTGTGTTATTTGTGATCTCACGGTGATCTTTGGCTGCGGTTTCCTCACTTGAGGCACCGTTCTGCTTTGCTGCTTCTCTTGTTGCTACCTACGCCCATTGGCTTATTAGCTGGTTCTTCAACAACTAAAATGTTTGTTGGTTCCTCAGGTGATAACCACCTTTGAATTAGAATTGTAGCAGTCTCTACTCTTTGTTCTGGGGCAGCAATACCCGTGATTATTTCAGGACTATGTGTGGCTTTCTCCACTGGTGTCCTCTGTGTTCTAGGTTTGGACATCCTCATCCCTTGGGGAGGATTGCACCATTGCTTTTGTCTAGGTTTCCTTCTTGAAGTGGAAGGTGGTGTAGACTGAACCTGTGGCGGCTCTGTTCTTGGAATGATCTCTTCGCAGCTGGCAAGCCAAGGTGCTTACTGCCACGCGAGAGATGGTAATATTGGTCTTTTTGCTGCAAGATCAGTCTTTCTTACTTCTTCATCCAGAGTAACTGCTGCAGGTCTCCATTGAGCGGGAGATGTATTCTTTTCAAAGATAAAGATCTGCAGACTGTTGGTGATGTCCGTTTGCGCTCCAGCAATGTGTGTAAGATCTGGTTGGAGAATTGCTGGTGCAAGGTCTAGTTGTTCAATTGGAGTCTAAGGACGCCAAATTGTCATTCTGTGAAGAATAACTCGCCTGTTGACTGTAAACACGGACGTGTTCAGACAACTTCTGAAAAACCCTTGAAAATAGCGCCCTCTCGAGAAGTATTTTTCCGGAAAAAGTCTGGCACATGGGTTTTGTTTGTGCATCAATGCTGAACAGACCCAGTTCCTCAGAATTTGGATTCTGAAACTTTTTCGGAAAAACCCCCAAAAATAGGGGCAGCAAGTATGTTGATTTTCGGAAATTTGGACGAGATGGGTTTCTCTGGAAAATTACGCTGGATCTACCCAGTTGATCTGATCTGATGTAGCCTGCCACCTTTTTGAAATGTGCAAGAAAACCTAAGACAAGAAGAGAGGAAGTAGACAGAAGATGGATTGGAAGTTTTATCTGATTCTCTGAAAAATCTATCTCTGGGTCCAATCCTCAAAATAGTGATCCTTTTCTGCTTCAGATCTGCAAGAAAAATTGAAGAACGGATGAAAACCTCCTTCAGATCTATCAATGGCGTCCTTGAGAGCTTGTGGCTGTTTTGATCTTTTATCCTGCAATGAAATAATGAAATGGGACGCCTTCACCTTGAATATGTATGTTTAAGCTTCAGATACACAAATTTGGGGACCTAACACAAGCTCAAAAGGTGATTTGGGCTTGATCTAAAGTTGAAAAGGTGATTTCCACCAATCGTGGAGCGTTTTAGCCAACTTTAACTCAAAAGCTTTTGACTTTTAGTCAACAAATGACCTTTGACTTCTTTTGGGCGTCCCTTTTGGTCTTTTGCAAGTTTTTTAAGTATTTTTCTCCTGAAAGACCCCTGTTTGATCTTGAATCTAGCGCTGTCTGTTGATCCTGAGATGTTGCGAACACATTCACTGCGGAGCTGGATCCAAACTGGAAAGAAGTGCCTGGGAGACTGAATGATAAAAAGCTGAGCTAAGGGCTCCAAAAGACTGGGCGCCTTTCCCAAGAAAGGGCGCTTTTGCCAATGCCTTAGTGATTTTTCAATCTTCGTTCTTCAGCTTTTTTGAAATGACCTCTCGTGCTTTGATCTGGATTTCTCGTTGATCGGAGAGTCAGATGATTTCGCTTGATGTCTCATCAGGTACCCAGCTCTGTTTCGCCAAAGATGACTGACTTTAGAAAACTTGGATCTCAATTTAGGGTTCCTTTATTCAAGGGCGCCCCTCCTTGAAAAGGGCGCTTTTACCTTTTTGGGTTGATTATCTTCATCTGAAAAGTTGCCTACTTTGATCTGGATTATCCGTTGAATGCTCTGTCAGATGTCGATGCTTGCAGTTGCGTTTCCGAGATCCATTTGGGCTGAGAAGGTTATCCTGGGAAGCCTTTTGTCATTTATCAGCATCTGGAGGACAAGAAAGAAGGGCGCCTTTCTTATGGAAAGGCTCTTTTTCGTTAGAACTTTGTCGTCAACTGTGGTTTCTTGATATTTCCTCAACTGCCTCTTTTTGCTTCGTCAGCAGCTGCTTGTGATCTATTCATCGGATGATCTGGATGTTTGTTTCACTGTTGAGCCAGCAATCAAACGTCGAGAATGACTGCTTTGGATGATCTTACTGACTGTATTTGACCTTCAAAGATCATGGGCGCCCCTGCTTGAAAAAGGCTCTTTTCAGCATGTGAACAATCTCTCCTTCGTAATATTTCCAGAGTTAGTCAAATTTTGACCTTTTTCTCTTTCAGGAAAATCCTCCGTCGTAGATCACCATTTCTTCATGTCTTACGTTCATCGTGTATGGATGTTTGAGAAAAATGACTAAGGCATTTGACTGCATAGCCTCCTCTTGGTAGCAAGGCGTGCATTCTCCAGACTTAGTCAATTTTCAGCATTTTTCATTTTTTTGAAAATCCCAGACTTAGTCAATTTTCAGCATTTTTCATTTTGAAAATCCCCTTCATCAAACAGCATCATTTTTTACCTTTTTCGCCATGGTTGTGTCGTTGAAGCTTTTGAAGCTTAGCTTTCAGCCCCTGGTATTGGCCAATCTGCCATTAATGGTACGTGGGGCTCTAACCGTTCTGAAAAGAGAAATAGACCCACGGAGTAAAACTTATCTTTTTGATGATTCGACTTGGCCAGATGTGATCATTGAAGCCTTTTAATCCTATCGGAAATCATTTTCAATCATTGCAGGAGGAAGAGTCCTATTTTGAGGGTTTCCACACGAAAATAGAACCAAAACCTAATTTTCAAATTTTCAAAATTTTGCCGCGTGTGTTCATGATAAAACCACCAAGATTCTATGGTGGTTTGACCTAAAAGCCGGACTTTACGGCATTTTAACAAGATTTTAGCACAATTTACCTGAGAATGCCAAAAATTTATTTGGGGTACAACAAATAGTGAAGATCTCTGTCACTATATGGCATGAACTCATTTTTCAGATTGATAGGATTATTGCTCTAATACCATTCTCAAGCTGCTTTACAAATACAATGATTATTTTTTAATAAAGAAAATAACTTACAAGTTATTTGCAATAAATATAATAACTCAACAAATAATGGAAAGAACACTTTATTAAAAAATTCTTACTCTTACAAATGGAGATATATTACAAGTCTGAATATAGAGAGAGATTAATATCTTGAAAAATTCCTTGCTAGAGTTATATTTTGGAAACTTCTTGCATTGCGACTAGTCTATATTGTGATCTATAACCCTTTAAATCATGACCATGATTCTTTTTTTTGCCATTAAATTGAATTGTTGGTGCCGAACAAATAGGTTTTGAAATGGATTGTTAACTTAACTATTACACTGAAACTAGGTAAGAGCTAAGTTGACTGCTAATTGGATTGTTACGTTGGAATCTTTAAGCTTTGTGTAATTCTTGAACTTGAACTACTAAATGGAAACATAGAGGTTTTTGTTTCCGATCTCCATTTGAGATGCTCAAGGGTTTTTCATCCTTGGGTCTCAAGCAATCCTCAAGGGTTTCGTCCTTTGGATTGAATGTATAGCTGCCTTATCTTCTCCATCCTTGAGCACTGATTCCTTCAAATTATTAGTTACAACCTCGAAGCGACTCACATCATTATGTCAGGTGCTTCTTCTGAGATTGGCCTTGACAACCTTGAAGTCATCAATTTCAATCTCATCAACGTTCTTGTCCTTTCGAGGTGTGGCAAACTCAAGGATAATCACGCCTTCAAAATTCTTCTCCATATGAACTTGCTTCTTAAGTTTCTTCTCTGTTGTGTCTTGGTAGACATTATCAAGTTCTGCGAAGTTCAACAGATAAAAAAGCTTCCTCCTCTTCTTGCCCAGGATGTTCTCAAGCCAAGATGAGGAGTCTCTACTAACTTCTTTGGGAGGATCGATTCCAGCTCTAGGAACTCCTGATGGATCAACAGGTGTTGAGACATTGCGAACTGGTGAATCGCCTTTTGAATCTATATGAATAGGAGAAGGCCTTGACGACAATGGAAGAACAGGAGATGGAGGCTCTGATTCAACTTGTGGTGCTGACTTAATTGGAACTTCTAGTCCATCTGCTGACTATTCTTGCTAATTCACCTTTTCCTTCAAGCTCTTCATTATTTTGCTAATCTTTGTATTTTCTGGAGGATTGCTGATAGCTTTCACTCTCAGTTTTGATTTAGAAGAAGGTAGAGATAACTAAACTATTGGCAGCTCTGCAACTAGAATAGCTACCTTCCGTGTCCTTTTACTGCTCAAGAATATTCTACTGTTCTTGACAATTCGGCTCATTCTTTCCTCAATTGAGGTGCTCTCTTTGTCGAACCAATCAACTTGTGAAAGTGGCCGTTGCTTGACCTGATCTTGGGCATACATGCGAAGTAGAACTTCCCCATCATCATCCGAAAGACACTCCACATCTTCTGATAAGAAGACAACCATCTTCTAAAGGATAAGTCTGCTGTAATTGGGCTTGTGCACTTCGAACTCAACTGCACAATTAACCAAAAAATCTTCAACTGTAGGTACATTGCATGATTTTGACCAAGACGGGTTGCGAAGACACCACGAGGATCATATGAATGTCTTTGTAATGTCCCCTTTTTAGCCAGTGTCAGAGTTTGGTGGGTTAGCCTATCATCAGGTCCTTGTAGGCTAATGATGGTGATTAGAGGGCTTTGTGAGGGAGTTATCTGGTTCTTCAGATGGCAGTTTATGGTGTTTTCTTCTCCAGTACTTGGTGATATTCAAGTTTTGCCTTTTGGAGGTGTTTTGGGCTCCGTTTATCCATACTTACTATTTTTAGTAAGTCACTCAGATGTTGGGGTCTAGTCTTACTATTTATAATAAGGCACCTTGGTGAGCAGAGGAATCGGTGGGCTACCTTCTGGCATTGACAAAATTAATTAATGTTGATTATTGATGGAGTTATGATATTTTAATTATTATTAAAGTGATTACTTTAATCATAATTAATTATAGAAGTAGATATCATTTAATAACTTTATTGACTTTCTAATAAAGGTCTATGTAATAACATAAAGTCAATTCATTTAAGTCATCGATATGAGCACCCACTTGAGATATAATATAAGACAACAAAAGCAAATACATTTTTTTATATTAAATTGATTTAAAATACCTAAGGAGGTTGTGGCTCTTGGAGTTGATATAAAAGGTTCTCAAAAAGAAAATTCATTCATTTATGGATTGATACTTGTGAAAAAACTCAAAGTTTTTGTGTGGAGGAGAAACAAGGGTTTCTTGCTGCTGCAAATCAATCTTGGAGAACATAGCTCTCTCAAATTTTGTGCATTCTCCAGGTGTGAAATACCACCCAAAGTTTGCATCTTCAGGTGGCTTCACTTAGGAGTCACCTTTGTGCTTCATTGTTTTGCAGAGAGATTTAATAGGGTTTGACAATTAAAGAGGAATTTGCAGGCATTGTTTAGTTTCACTTTCTGAAGGTATTGACAGGTGTTGAAACATCCAAATTGCATTTGCTAAATATTTTATACATTTGCCAGGCAGAGGGATATTTAAGGGTATATGTTTTGTTAATATTATCTTAGACTGGCGTGGGTTTATTGAGGGTTATTTGCTGCATTTTTCCATCACCATATTCAGACTTCTAGAGGTGGTGGTACTCATATTTACCGAGGCGTGAGGATATCAGATAAAAATTTGGACGTGTGGGTTTTTGGCAGTCATTATCTGCTATATGCTGTGCGTGGAGTTCTGAAAATTCTTATTCCCGAGTGCATTACCTGTTACATAGAGGGTGTAAGGTTTATTGTTTGTTGTTGCTGAGTGCAAATCAGAAAGGTGTGGTGCTGTTTGAGATGGGACGCCAGTATTAGGGGCCACCATATTGCATATTTCTGATGTACATGGTTCGTGGGTGTTGCTGTTTGCAAACAGCTGTTAGGCATGGTGTCTGCTGAGCATTTTATGGGACTAAAGTTTGTGTTGTGTTGTATCCAAACCAAATTTTTTTGCTTCATTAAGGCATTTTGCTTAAAAGAGTCTAAACTTTGTAAAATGATGTCAAAACACAGTTTTTGGGCAAATCAAGTATGGACTTTGTGTCAGTTTGATGCCAGTAGGATATTGGCAAAATTTGGAAAATTTGAAAATTATGGTTTCAAACACCCTGTTTCAGGTCGCAAAACCCTAAAAATTGAAACTTGTTAGAATTGATTGAAAATTGTTTTGATTGGCTTATTTTGCTTCACGATCACAATGGTGAAGTCAGTTTCATGTTACACCCCGTTTGTATAGTTACTACTGCATAGGAAGTACAATGTAATGTTTGAATTTATTTGATGAATAAAACAATTGTTCTTGTGATCAAATTGAATGTATCCTGATGATTGTCTCATTATCTGATACTCCTATTGGTGTAATTCTTGAATGTAGTAGCATTTTAAGTTATGGAATAATGTTGTTCTAACTTTCTACGATGCTTTATGTATATTGCCTTGGTTTTGAGCAAATGACTTCCGTTGCCATGTCATGATGTGCAGGAAACAGGTTCGTACCTCCAAGCAGAGGAGAGATATCACTCGGGGAGGAACTTGGTCGGGTAAACAGTAATGAATACCAATTGGACATACACACACAAACTATAGACTGAGTAAGCTAAGTCATTGTTGTGGTTAAGGGTAAGTCATCCGTAGGCTTGTTTAGTATCATTAGGAGTCGTATCTACTTCTGAATGTGTAAATAAGTGATGCTTGCTAGCATAATCTTACGAGTAATATTTCTTGTTAGAGGTGGATATGTGTATTTGTATATATACATATGAATACGGTATGTACAAGTACCCATAAGTACATTCATGTCGATACAACGTATTAGAGTAGATGGATATGCCAAACGTGTGCATCGATATAAGTGTATTTATGAATACTTATACATAAAGTAGATATATAAATATATATACAAGTATACGTACCCGCAACTAACGTGTTGAATGAATATATATATGGTGACGGTATATTGCCTCAGAATTTATACATACACATATATATACATATACATAATTATGTATAGTATTGACTGGTTCACAGTATACGCACGTATAATGTAGATGTATATACATGTATAGGTATAAAGATAAATATATTTATATATTTAATATTATATTAAAATATAAATATAATATAGTTTTTACAAATATAGATATGTATATGATATTATTTAAATTGTTAATTTAAATAATTATACATAAATATATAATGTAAATTAAAACTATATTTATATAAATATTTTAATAAAATAAAATATATAAAGGTGTATTTAAATAAAAGATTTTAAATTCAAAATGAAATGTAAATTAACATTTTATTAAAAATATTCCATAGAGAAATGAGACTAAATCAAAGTAGAGAATAAAAACGTTTATCTTAAAATAACGATTTTCTCTAATATGGAAACACTTCATTGAATCGAATTATTGGGCTTCAATTTTATACTTTAAACCATTGTCAAACGCGTCATATAATTGTGTTGAACTTTATTAAAATAGTAATGAGTTAAGTTCGAAATAAAAGCCAAGCCGTGAAAATGGCGGAAGAAAGGAAAAACGCGCAGGGAAAATCGCGCGACTAGGGCCAGGCGTCTGAATTAAATTCATGCTTGGCAAGAAAAATGGGATGTGGACGCCATTGAAACTGGGAAATAGTCTTGTTTTAAACTCGTCACATAACCTACCTGTTGAATCGTGCTAAAACCTGGAGGTGTCACGATTTTGCAAACTTAACATGTGCGAAATGATAATTTATCACTGCTGTCAGTTAATGGAGGTCGAAACCCTCTCCACAGAGCAACACGTTTTTCATTTGAAACATTCCAAGCTTTGTTGGCAGCACTGGCGCCATAGAAAGAGGAAACAGTTAAAAATTCCGACTCTATATAAACCTACGAATGATCATTCATAATACACGAATTTACAATCAAGATATTCATACTGTTTATTTAAGAGTGTAGAGCATTTTGCAGTTGAGAGGGAATTCGCCATTAGTGAGAAAGTCTTTAGTCTTTAGCTGTTAAGAAAGCTATTCTGTTCATATTGAGAGAAGCAATCACAAAGTCTGTGAACAGCAACTTGGAACTGTCAAATTGCTGAATTGGGAATTTGCTACAGAGTCAGTTGAACAACATTTTGGTGGTGGGCAAAGAGAAGAAGTTTACTTTTTTCTCCAAAATTCTAAGGAAAACTCTTGCTAGGCAATAAGCACTTACCAGGCATGTCAACCTTTTTCCTTTCTATGTTTTCAGTAACTCATGTATTGTCCTTTGACTGAAAATTGTGACTGAAAACTGATTTACTTAGAAATGAATAAAAAAAGAAGTAAAATTTGTCAACATAAGTTAAATTGTGAAATAGAATGTTTTATGCATGTAGTCTTCTATTGGTTTTTGCTTTCATTAGTGTATGGTTTACACTAGGCAATGAAAAGAAAACTACATAATATATATTGACTCCATATATGGAGTATATGCTTGTATATAGTTACTAGATACTAGGAATGAATCGAGAGCATTTAATGAGTTTCAAGTAATGATCATAGAACTCTAACTGTGGGTAATGATCATACACATGCCGAACACCTAGAGTTCCAACCACATTGAAACCTCTAAACTTTCCTTGAAAGGCCATTCGATATATGAGGTAAGATATCATGTGGAATCATGGGCCTTGAAGAACTCTGTCATCTGACGGTGGAGACAATCACTGATTAATGTTGGCCAGTCATAGTGTTATGTTCTATCGATAATCTGGGAAATGATGTGAAACATCCAAGGCTGAAATTTATTGGCCTCTGTTTGGCTTGTGATTCGGTTGAGCAAAGTAATCATGATTGCAAATTCATCCTTTAACTCACCATGCCCAATATTCCTTGGCAAAGTATTCTACTTCTCTTTTAGCCATTTCCGAGCCATTCTTTTTCGACACTTGTCCTTTTGTGCATACCATACCTTTTCACATTCTTCAATAGATATGATGAAATTTTTTGTCCATGGTGGTAATGCAAAACACTTCTCAATATCTTTTGGCCTGAGGCTGCAAATAATATGCCCATCTGTTGATATGATTTCTCGTGAAGTTGGATTGTAATGCTTGACATAAGCAATTACAAATTCAAGGTTTTGCATTGAGATGGGGATAGAAGTTGCTCCAAGCAAAGTCAGAATGATCAAGTTTCTTGACTACAATATTTCCTACGCCTTCCAAAGCATGCAAATCAAACACTGGAAGCATATGATGCAAGTTGGTTTCGAATGTTCTCAGGTAATCGTGGAGTAACACTGATTTGGTCCTGATTTCTGTTGGAGAGTACTACATGTCTAAAAACTTGAAGTTTGACTGTAAAAACACCTATGTTTAGACAACCTGCTAAAAATAGATTTACTGATTCTAAAAATAGCAGATTTCCTAAAAAGTAGCCGAGATCTGGGTTTTGTAGATAATCATGTTTTGAAAAGACTCAGATTGTCAGATTTTGAGAATGCTGACTTTTTCCCAAGCATGCAAGATGTCCTAAAAAATAGGGCCGAAAAAGTCGATGAAAAATTTCCCAATCTTCTAGAGGAGTAAAATACAAATGGACTTAGATCGATGAAAACTAAAAAAGATGATCACCTATTTCTAAAAAGTGATGCCCTAGAAAATTAGACCATGCAAAAGCGTGCTTCTATGCTTCCCAATTCCGAATCTATGAAGAACACTGAAAAAGCTTTCCGTTTAAGCCTCCAAATCTTGGTGAGAAGAAATTTCTATCTTTCTTCCTCTGAAAGCTAACCTGCAAATTGTGAAGAATGATTGCTCAAGGCTTTCTTAAATAGAGTTTTGGAGGTAAAAAGCACTTCCATGCAAAAACCCTAAAATTTTGGAGTCCATGCATGTGCTTATCCGACTTCGTTAGTATCAAAACGGACAATTCCTTAATATAGCTACAAAAACAAAACATGCATGCAAAGACACTTTTTTGAAAAATGCATGATGAAAGTAGAAAATATTCTAAGGCATGAAGACTTGGGCGCCCTTGGTTGACAGGGGCAGCTAGCATGCTATTTTTCATGATTTTTAATTTTTTTCCTCGCTTCTGCTTCTAACAAAGCCTGCTTCTGACTTTGACGATCCAAAAAAATGGCATTGTCAATTGAGATACTCTATTTGACCATGGCAATCTCATGTTTGACCACTGTTGAAGTGATCCCCAGCTTCGTACCGACATTTGACAACGTTTGATGATTGTGATTGTACACTGCGGAAGCTGTTGATGGAGGAGAAATGGAAGAAAACACAGACGAGGCAAAAAAGTTTCTAAGGCATGGAAAGCCAAGCACCCTCCTTGAAAAAGGTGCTTGGGTTTCCCAGTGTCAGTCATTTTTTTGAGATTTTCAACTTTTTTGCCTTTGCGTGTCTCCGAAAGCTAGTACCCCCCCTGGCCAGGTATCATTTTTCACCAATCTGTGAACAACTGAGGCTGAAAGTTAGTGAATCTTGCAAGCTTGATCAAATCTGAGATGAATGACACCTTCTGCTAGCCTCCGTTACTGCGTCTGATTGATTTTTTGAGATTCAGAACCAGGCTGGGGAAGGTGTTTTTGACAAATTTTTGAATGGACGAAAAATATTCCAAGTGTTGAAAGTCTAGGTGCCCTCCTTGAAAAAAGTCGCCCAAGCTTCCTAGACTTAGACAAATTTTCGTAATTTTCAACTTTTCCTTTGACTTTCTCCGTTTTGCGTTGTTACACCCCGATTGTATAGTTACTACTGCATAGGAAGTACATTGTAATGTTTGAATCTTTTTGATGAATAAAACAAATTGTTCTTGTGATCAGTTGAATGTGTCCTAATGATTGTCTCATTTGTCGGATATTTCTATTGATGTAATTTCTTGAATGATTGTAGCATATAAGTTATGGAATAATGTTACTCTAACTTTCTACGATTTTTTATATATACTGCCTTGTTTTGAGCATATGACTCCCGTTGTCGTGTCATGATGTGCAAGAAGCAGGTTCGTACCTCCAGGCAGAGGAGAGATATCACTCGGGGAGGAACTTGGTCGGGTAAACAGTAACGAGTACCAATTGGGCATACACACACATACTATAGACTGAGTAAGCTAAGTCATTTGTTGAAGTTAAGGGTAAGTCATCCGTAGGCTTGTTTAGTATCATTAGGAGTCGTATCTACTTCTGAATGTGTGAATAAGTGATGCTTGCCAGTATAATCTTATGTGGAATAATGTTTCTAGTTAGAGGTGGGCATGTGTATATGTATGTATACAAATACGGTATGTACAAGTGTCCATAAGTATATTCATGTCGATACAACATATGAGAGCAGATGGATATGCCATACGTGTGCATCGATATAAATGTATTTATGAATACGTATACATAAAGGAGATATTCAAGTAAATATACATGTATACGTACCCACAACTAACCGGTTGTATATATGTGAATATGAATTTATTATGACGATATTACCTCGGAACTTACATATACACATATATATACATATACATGAGTACGTATAGTGAAAGTATGTTGACTGGCTCGCAGTATACGTATGTATAATTTAAAATGTATATGTATATACATGTATAAATGTAAAGGTAAATATATTTATATATTTAATATTATATTAAGTATGTATATAACAGTCTTTACAAAATATAAATATGTATACGAGATTATTTAAATTATTAAATTTAAATAATTATACATAAATATATAATGTAAATTAAAACTATATTATATAAATATTTAATATAATAAAATATATATAGATATATTTTATAAAATAGAATTGAAAATCAAATGAAGTTTAAATAAACATTTTTATTTAAATATTCATTAGGAGATGAAATTAAATCATGAATTTGAAACATGATGTTTTTCTCAAAGATGAATATTTCATTTAAAAGTCGAAATTAAATTATTGTGACGTCTAAATTAAATCAAATGTCATTATCACAATTTTGCCAAGATTCAAATATTTCTTTTGAAACTATATTAAAACTATGAAGTAGAAAATAGTGAAGAAATAAGAACTTCCCGTGAAAATGGCGCATGAAGAATCGCGCAACCATGACAGGGTAGCAGAACGCGGCTAGAAGGAAGCCATTTGCAACCAGGAAATGGAGATGTGGACGCCATCTGACCTGGGATTTAGTCTTGCATTAAACTGTCACTTATCCCTACGTGTTGAATTGCGCCAATACCAGAAGTGTCGCGATTTTATGAACTGGTCATGTGCGAAATGAAATTACCTCATTGCTGTTAGCAAATGGAAGTCAAAATTTTCTCTATAGGGCGACACATTTCTCCTTTGAAACATTCCAAACCCCGTTGGCAGCATAGACGCCTTAAAAAGGGGAATTGGTTAAATTTACTAACACTATATAAAGCCTGCAAATGCTCATTCTTAACACACGAAATTAGAAATCAGAAGTTCGTTTCTGTTCATTCATGAGTGAGAACTGTTTCTGTTGAGAAAGCAATTATCAAATTGAGAGCAATATCAGAGTAATTATCATTTGTTGAGGGAGTCATTAAGTCTGCTATGGGTGTATTCTGTTTGTGTTGAAAGAGCATTCTTTGTATCTGAGAATAGCAGTTTGAAACTATCAACAGCTGAGTTAAGAGTTCGCTAACAGAGCCAGCTGGAAGTCCTTTGGTAGTAGGCTAGAGGAGAAGCATTCTCTTATTTCAAACATCTAAGGAAAGCTCTTGTCAGGCATGTTAACTCTTTCTTTTTCATGCTTTCCGCTGTTCTTGTATTCAGAAATAAGTCTGTTTCATATCCTTTAAATGAAAAGAATACAGAGTAAAGGTTGATGCAATTAGGAATGTATATCTATAAGATAAATGATTATTTGCAAAGAGATAATTTGTGAAAGAAGAAGGTTTTTGCATGTTCTCTACCATTAGTTTTGCGTTCATTAGTGTACAGCATACACGAGGCATTGAAGAGAAAATTGCATTAATTATATTGACTCCGTATATGGAGTGTATGCTTGTGCATAGCTATTTAATACTAGGTATGGTTAGAGGGCATTTAATAAGTTACAGGTTACAACTAGTTATAAGTTAACTTAGTCAAGTTAATGAAGCTCCTAGGATGAGAATGTCCAGTATAAGGGAGATAGTTGTAGGTACTTGTTATATTGACCTCCGTTCTAGTAGTTAGTTTGTTGTAGGAAGTCTAGGGTACGGACTACCTCGATAGACCAAACTACGCGTAGAGTAAGATAGCCTCAAGTCAAGTTGAACTTGGCTAGTGTACGTGACAAATGACCTACGTTCTTTATTGAATGTAAACACTTTGGCCAAAGTAGTGTAAGGAACCATTTAGTTGTAGTACTACATTGTTTGTTCACCGTGATCCCGAAATACATCCTAGTTCGAGAGTTGCCGATTGCACATAATCTAGCTATGTAGGATCACAACATGATGCTCAGTTGGTAGTCGTTAAAGGATACCCCACCAATCTCTTCTTCGAAGGGAGGGCCGTTCATTGTAAAATGATCGTGCGGGGGACTGCATTATAAGTTTGTGGTTGGCGGAAAAACGCTCGAGTGATGTTTCTCCTCCTCAACAATCGGCTGATGATCCAAGACTTGACAGGACAGACTCCTAGACCTTCTTACTTCTATTGGTGCCAAAAGCTTTCGGGCTATGTATGTATTCCTTTCTTCTTTACTTTGTAGTTCTTATGGAATGAAATAGTTACAGTTGCAAATTGATGTATCATGTTTATGTATTTGAAAGGAATTTTTTTATCATTATGGCATTGTTCTTATTTACTGTGGATGAAATTAAAAAGTTTTAAATTTGACGTACAAGTGAGGTCGTCACATGCGTGAAATGTCTTCGTTTGATTTGCACTTCTTACCTTTTGATAGATCCTTTGAATTGGATGATGGATTCGTTGAAGAGCTTGAACATATCTGAGATGACCTCTAGCTTTTCAAACCCTAAAAACCGCTTTTGACTGCTTTCTGCACAACTGGAATTGGGTTGACGGAGGAGATTACATGTTTCTCAAAAAATGAGTAAAATTTTCTAAGGCATGAAATGCCAAGTGCCTCCCTTGAAATAAGGCGCCTAGACATCCTAGACTTAGTTTTATTTTTTAAGATTTTCAACTTGCCTCATTATTCGTTCACCACCTTTGCCGACTGCGTTGAACACCTTTGTTGACAGCATTGACCGTCGTCGGAAGCTGAAAAGTGGCTAAGGCATTGAAAACCAGGCACCCTCCTTGAAAAAAGGCGCATGGGCTCACCAATGTTAGAATTATTTTCACAATTTTCAACCTTTTAACTTTTTCCCCTCCGTTCTTCATTCTGCGTGGATGTTTTCCGTTTCTCGTGTTTCTGTAGTATTTGAGACTTTGACTCTGACACATGGCAGTTTGACCTTCCTCCATTGATGAGAGGTCCCGATTTATCTTCTGAAAAAGCAAAATAGACCCATTAGAGCAAAAACTGATCTTTTGACGATTTTGATTGGACCAGCCTGGTCGAGAAGTATTTTCAACCAATCAAAATCAGTTAGAGCCCTCCATACAAAGATTCTATTTTTAGAAATTTTCTAAAAATAGAAAATTTCTATTTTTAAACATTTT
>VDFB02357017.1:0-20828 GCA_007258455.2 Sequoia sempervirens
GCCTTTGGAAATTGATGAGGAATTCGCCCTTGATTTGGAAGAATTCGCCTTTGCTTGAAAACCACGAATTTATCTTGAAATTTGTGCCTTTGTTCTTGAGAAAATTCGAATTTTCCTTTTGAAGAAAATACGAATTTCTATGAAGTTTGAAAATTCGCCTTTGCCAACTGAAGAATTTGCGAATTTGCTTAAGGAATACGCCTTTGATCTTGAGAATTGAATTCACCTTGAAAAACACGAATTTCTCTTAAAATATGAAATTTCTCTTAAGAAATACGAATTTTCCTTGAAGCTTTATGAATAATAAATGAAGATGGCGCCATGCTTAAATAAGATGAAATTCACATCAACTTAGCAACTGCAAGATTCAAAACCCTGATTGGAATAAAAGACCTCTGATTGGACTCCTTTCAGTTCCACTGCCACTGACTAGAAGTTCAAATTTAAATAAATAATAAAATATTTATCATGCAAATAGCAAAGGCGCCAAAAATAGAAAACGCCATTTAATGCTAAAATATGCAAAATAAATATTAAATATTTTGAACTTCAGTTGGCAATTCAAACGAAGCTTTAGGATTCACTGTTAGACTTCACCAATTCCGAAAAGTCATCTCTTGAGCTCATAGGCGTCCATTTGCTCAAGTTATTTCACTTTTCATTAACTTCCTATTTTATAGCTGACAACAAAGTCATGACTGGCCAATTTCAACACTGATTTCTGAGTGACCGGAAGATGCTGAAACTGAGCTGGAGAATTCATCGGAAAGCCTACTGAACAAGGAAGAAATGTCTGCTGGGAGACACTACTGCAAAATCCATCATTTAACACCCTGAAAAATTAAGCGCCCCTGATTAAATTCATTTACGGGTTCCAGACTTGCACCATTTTCCTAAACTGCCATCTGACACTTCAAACGGCTGCTGACGGTGAACGGTGAACCCTGCTGACAGGAAACCAATCTCACTGCATGACTGGAGACATTCTGCATCCAACGGATATACATACAACATCTGGAAAGCGCATTAAGGGCCTTAAAAGTAAAAGCGCCCCTGGCCTTCAGTTGTACTGGCACCATTTTGACGAAAGTTGAACTGTCAACCAGATGCCCTACTTTGTCCTTCGATACTGAGAGCTAGGATGGTCCGATTCGAGCCACGTTTGCTTTAACGGATAGCCAGAAGGAGTGAGAAGAGATGTCCCTAGAGGCGACGAAGCAAGAAAATTGCTTCTAAGACCTTAAATAGAAGGGTGCCCATCCCAAGATGGAATAAACGACCAACACTTAGCCATTTTATGAGTTATCTTCTCCTTTCAACACTCCGCCAAAGACCTCGCACGTACGAGCGACTGCCAAATCCTGGAAGCTGATGGCTGGGCTCGTTGGATAGATAAAGTAATTACGCTTGAATCCCGTGAAGACTTCGAAAGCGAACGACCTCATCTGACAAGCCTAAAGGCTAGGCACCTCTAGACTGCAGAAATACAATGAAAATCTTCTGTTGGTCCGCCCATGAAATTACGTGCTTGGTAGAACCTCTGCTATGATCACCCGGAATGTCAGATTGACAGGCAACTTGGTGCGTTGCGGAGCTAGACTAGCGTAGTACTGATGTCAGGAAGACCTCGTCAGCAAATTCGACCATTTCAAGGGTCATTTTAACCAGCGCCCCTGAGCTATACTTGCATTGGAAATGCAAGGAGGAAGCTAAAAGACGTGAAAACCCTATTATAAGCTCATCTTCAGATGTCAGCTGCCGGAGCTCTGAGACTCGGACGACTGCGCTGAATAGTTCGTTGGACGAGCAGACTAGTCGTGAACAAATTGACTGCATCAGCTACCAAAAGTGCCAAGATCTACCCCCTCTTTAAGATGGGGGCCCTCAAGCTATAGTTGCGCTTTTGCTGGAAAAGAACAATTTTCTCATATCTGGAACTTTGGAAATTTCATCTTCTGTCGCCAGTTGCCTTAGCTGTGAATCTCGGAAAGCCTCGCTGGATAGCTCGTCGGATAACCAGACCAATTCTGAAGAGATTGACTGTATTTATGAGTATTTTTAACAAGATCTTGACCTTCAAACAGAAGGGCGCCCCTAGGCTATAGTTGCGCTTTCTTGTTTTTCTCTGAAAAATCCTCATAATTTTAACCTTTAAAATCATCATCTCGATCACTGAAATGACCATGTGTAATGTGCAATGCTGTCGTGAAACGCTCCTCCATCATGAAATGCTCCATTCCGAGTCTCTGATTCAGGTCTTGATCAATGAAACTACCTTTAACTGACAAATTACTGACAAAACTCCATGCTTGACATTGCCCAAAAACTGTACTTGACATCACTTAAACAAGATTTAGACTCTTTAATCAAAATGCCTTGATGAAGCAAAAATTTTGGTTTTGGGTACAACACATCATAAGAATTCCAAGGTATAAAATTCGATAGCTTCCACAATAGACAGCGATGAGATATTAAGGCTGCGATTTAATTCACAAACTTCCAATATATCTGAAGTAACACTTGCATCTGCATGATGATATGCTTATATAAACTATATTAAAATATGCCTTGTGAGCACTTTCAATCCACCGACAAATTTGTCACTGTTATTACAGTTTGAAAATGATATAATACTGCAAATATGAACTTAAATGACTGACATCAATATGGATAGATTTCACCTGATATAATCCTACTGATATTATCGCATAAACTTTGGAAATTTCGTCTTCGAAGAAGACTCACGAAATTTTCCTGAAATGCTCTCCACAACAAATACTCCTTGAAGCTTCAAATCTGTACCAATAAGCTCGATGTGAACTCTGTTGTGAATCCACTCTTGGAAAGAGTTAGGTTTTTGTCCAACCCTTTCAATCTACTGAAGGTTTTCGTCCTCAGAGATTTAGCTAAATCTGTGATTCAAGCCTTGGCAACAATGCATAAGAAAGACTAACTCAACAATGGATGCCCAAATGCCTTGCACTCAACTCCTTTTAAAGGCTCCAATGAATCTTCTAGAAGAAGGCAACTTGCAACTAACTCCAACTTCTAGAAGAAACTTTATTTAATAAAGTGACCTTTTTTAATATTTTATTATTTCCACTTTATTTTAATTAAAATAATTAATTAAAGTCATCCTTTTGAAATAATATTAATTTTTGGACAACTCAAATTAATTAAATTAATTAAATCATTTTATCAAAATTTTGGGGACATTATAAGTTGAGGAATATTGTCACCCTTGTCTATAGTTATTTTCATGATTGTTTGCATTGGAGTAACAATATTACTTGTATGTGACATCCTGATCGTTGAAAAGAAGTGCCAAAACATCTTCACAATAAGATCATTGCAACCAAGATCCAACATCAAGACACATTGTTGATGTTTATAGCGGCGGGAGATATTTTTCTCTCAATTTAAAATAATAAATGTTGCTCAAGGCAGGTCAGCCTTTTGATGAACAATAAATATTTTCTATTTTCTATTTCTATTGGAGGCCGACCTAGATGAAAAGTCACCTTGCTTTGTATATATACAAGATGAAGTTCATTCATTCAATTATCAATTCATTCACAAATCAATTCACACTTCAAGAAGGAGTTCGCACATTTGCAGCAGATCATCATATTGTATCAAGCAGATTGATATCAAAGAGAAATCATAGTTGATTGTATATTTGCATCTAGGAGAGGTGCTATCTTTCATTGTATCAAATTCGGCCTAGTGTTGGGCCTAAACTGTAAAGCAAATTTCAGCTCTTATTCATTCTATATATAAGAGATATATTTTTTATTGGGTTTTTCTCCCTTGAGGAGGGTTTTCCTAGGGTAATTTTCTGTGTTATTTGTTCAGTGTATTGTATTTCTGCTTCTTTACATTTCTGGTCTAAAACTAACATGGTATCAAAGCACGTCTAAGAAAAGATCTGATCGAAATTGTTAAGCAAATTGAAGGAGATATGGTTTGGGCAAAGCTATGGATGGTTTCTCGATTTAGACCTAGTGTCATTTGAGTAAAATTATGTGGATGAGATAAGCAGGCGAGCAACATTGGGATTGATGTGTGTTTGTCACATTGGTGATGTTCAGGCAAATTGAGGTGGCATTTCAGGGGTCAAATCTATTAGGAATCTGGCTATGTTGCTAGGCAGTGGTGAAAGTCTATCATATGTTCCTCACCAGCGAATACTCATTTCATCATTCATTGTTGCGTTCAGGCCAGATATCGATATCATGGTGGAGGCGAGCATACACGTCGTCCAGGCAGAGCCTCTGGCTCTGGCTAGTGTCATTTTGAAAGCCGCGATCATCTTTAGCAGTGCAATCTCTAGCCGACGTCATCACAAGCGTTGGGAATTCGCATTCTTTGGCTCATCAACATCAGGCAGTCTATGGCGGAGGACAAGCGACCTCATCTGTAACTTGGCGCACCATTCTGGAGATTCATCACACCATCATTTGCGTATACTAAGAGTCGGGTATCTCATCTGGAAATCCCATGATTCTTCCAAACACCAGATCGCATCACCTCATAGGCTGCACATGACATACATAGAATCACTGGCGCTCAAGATCAACAGGAAACACTCAAGTGCGAGAGTCGTGTGCAGATGAGTTGTCGTTTATTTTTATTTTTTTATGATCGTCTGAGATATATCATAGTTGTGCAAGTAAATTGAAGCGTTCTAAAGACATTACTCATTGACTCGTTGCCGTGAAATTCAAACATGTTCATTTGTCTGCCATGAAACTCGTAATAATATCTTTGAGCATTCTAGCGCCCTGATATTATGTTGACTGGCGGAGCATCCAGTTCATGATTGGCAGAAGATCGAGTATTATACATGTACAAGGTGCGATCAATAATTCGAAAGATTGGGACTAGTTATCACCACCCGCACTTGTCATCGGGTGTGAGGATAGTTTGAATAAGGCAAACCAATATGAAAAGACTATTATATGCAGTGCGGGACAAGCAGTGATCAAAAGGAGTTGTGGAGTTCCGAGTGCTGAGGGGCATATGGTATGTTCATATATTTTAATAGGAGCCGTGGTTCTGATCATTATGGATATCGTGCTATTTTTTTTCTCAGTCCAAACAGAATGTAAATTCTACCGATCTATGTTTTCTGCTCAATGAAATTTTGCAATCCTGAGGTGTCGCGTATGGGATTGAATGTGGTATTTTCCATTGAGTCTTCTGCTGGTCTTTGAAGCATAGAACCTTCAATGCATTTTCTCCCTTGTTAGTCTGAGTGCAAATTGTGGTGATCCCCGATAATCTTTTGCTATCATCTATTATATGCATAGGTAGGAAATGGATATCATCTGTGTCATGCGAATCATCCTTGGCTTTATCAACTTTGACTTTAAGGTGGAGTTGTATTGAATTAGAAGCTTGTCTAATTCTGTTCTGAGTGGGGTAGTCTGTTAAAAACAGTGTGTGCATGAGTTTATGAGAATATATGTAAGGTTGGGCATTTCTGAGTAATCTGAGCAGTCTGAATTCAAGTTCAAACTTCTCTCAGTCTTTGTTTGTTTTTGCAAGGAGTCATCTGTCCGTTGGTGTGACATATGATTAAGAGAAGTCTAACTCTTTATCCATCTGGATATTAATAAGTTTTGAAGAATGATGAGAAAATGAGAAAGGCTACAGGTTCTATTCTCTAGGCTTCTTCTGGAGTCACCTACTCATTATTTCCAAGCTATCTCATGACTACCAAGCTAATACCTGGGAGGGCGTATTATTTCCTGAGTTAGCTTCAAAAATACTATAATTTCCAGATGCTGCGGAAGAAGTATATGTTTGTAAATCAGGAAGCTTGGAGGGTGTATTTGTTTCTGACATTTGTGCGATTGATCAGATAGTGTTGCCAGTTGGCTGCAATAATGTCTGATAATAACTTATATGCCCTTTTGAATGCGATGCATCTATGTTTGAAGTAAATTCTTCCCTTGAAGGTAGAAAGAGATAAGTATTTTATGTTTGTACCTTTGAAATCACCTTCTTCTGGGCTAAAATTTAGTTTGCGGAGTTGTGCAGATTTGACATCGATTATTTGGATCATGTGATTAGCAGAGGTCATGGTTTCTTTTGAGTGGTGATCACTGGCATAAAATCCTTTGGAGATACCATTCATTCATTGCAAGTTGTTTCATGCTAGTTGTGAAGATTTCTGAGTGTGACTTTGACATGAAAGGAGAGCTGCAATTTCGGTTGTGATTGGTTGGTCACATCGATACCATTCTCTATGTGCATGGACTGTGATGGAGCCTTGATTCATTGAGAGGCCTGGTCCTATATTGAATATGCTGGCTGCATAATGTGTCTGAGAAATCTGAGTTGAGCAGATTGTCTTTTGTTGTGCTGTGATTAGCATTTCCAAGAGTAGTAAAGACGAAAGAAAGATATATCAGATTAAACAAAGATAAGTTCTATTATTTCTTTAATTGATCTATCTAATGATATTTGCTACATGCTTCATTTGTAGTTTGATTTTATGAACTATTATTAATCTCTTTAAAATGCAGGATGGACGAGGAGCAAAAGGATGATGGATTAATTATTAGAAATTGCATAAGGAATTCAAAGGAGGAAGAGCTAAAGGCATCCGGTGAGGAAGCCATGTTGGCTGGAGAAATGAACAAACATGGAGACATAGCTTGCAGCCATGGGACTGAGTTGGTGACACATAACTTCACTGGAGACATCTCTCGAAGAGGAAGAACCTATATAGATTGTCATTGCGATCAGTTTCTTTGAAGAGGAGGAAATAACATTCAGAGGGAGTTAAATTCTGAGAATTCAAGACACGAGTTGAGAGCATGTCCAGGAAAAGGATTAAGGTTCTAAGTTTAGTCAATGGAGGGGAGTTCACTTCCAGAAGATTTATTTGCAATCTCTGAGGCAGGGATCAAGAGGGAATTCTGTGACTTACTGAGAAGAAGTGAAGGTGTCAGCTAAGTGGGTTGCAGTGTTGCAATGACAGGTGCTAAAGTCCTTGGAAGACCTCTTTAGCTGCAGAGATTAGAATTGTACAAGACAGTTAATTTGGATTTGACATTGGTAGCTCCGCAAACCTATTCAGAATAGGGTGATCCGGGATGAGGCTGAGAAGGATAGTCCTGAACTCTTGCAAGTCAGTAGTGCCAGAGGTGTGCGTTGGAAACCATTCCTCTAAGGCAAGCATTATAGGCAATCTTGGACGAAGAGGTCAGGAGGTTGATGCAAGTACTTGGAGCTTCAGAGGGAGTCACATCATCATGAAGATTTGTTGTAATGTATATTTCTCTGAGACAGAGAAATATGAGGTGAAAGCCATTGTAGTGTATATTTCTCGAGACGGAGAAATATGAGGTGCAGCCCTTGTTCATCTCTCAGACTGACATGTCATGTTGAGACCCATGACTATCATGTTGAGAGACTCCGTGATGAACCCTTTGTACTTGTGTTTTTCCACACATGGGAGTAGCCATGTGGCCATGTTGAGAGACTTGATGGACACTTGTACGCGGTTTCTTAGCACACATGGGAGTAGCCATGGTGGACGTCATGTTGAGAGACTCCATGACGACATCACGCTGACAGCACTTCGTGATGGACACTTGTACGTGTGTTTCTTTCCACATGGGAGTAGCCATGGTGAACGCCATGTTGAGAGACTCCATGGCGACATCATGTTGAGAGAATCCGTGATGGACACTCGTGCACATGTTTCTTTCCACACATGGGAGTAGCCATGGTGGATGTCATGTTGAGAGACTCCATGACAACATCACGTTGAGAGACTCCGTGATGGATTCTTGTACATCTCTGAGACTGAGATGTGGTTTTCCACAGTTGGGTGTAGCCATTGTGGATGTCATGTCGAGAGACTCCATGACGAGGATTATAGGAAAAAATACCTCCCTAGCTAAGAGGGAGTGTTGATGTTTATAGCGGCGGGAGATATTTTTCTCTCAATTTAAAATAATAAATGTTGCTCAAGGCAGGTCGGCCTTTTGATGAACAATAAATATTTTATATTTTCTATTTCCGTTGGAGGCCGACCTGGATGAAAAGTCACCTTGCTTTGTAGATATATAAGATGAAGTTCATTCATTCAATTATCAATTCATTCACAAATCAATTCGCACTTCAAGGAGTTCGCACATTTGCAGCAGATCATCATATTGTATCAAGCAGATTGACATCAAGGAGAAATCATATTTGATTGTATATTTGCATCTAGGAGAGGTGCTATCTTTCATTGTATCAAATTCGTCCTAGTGTTGGGCCTGAACTGTAAAGCAGATTTCTGCTCTTATTCGTTCTATTTATAAGAGATATATTTTGCTGGTTTTTTCTCCCTCGAGAAGGAGAGTTTTACCAGGGTAATTTGCTGTGTTCTTTGTTCAGTGTATTGTATTTCTGCTTATTTACATTTCTGGTCTAAAACTAACACACACGACCTAACCTTTGCAATTGTCTCAAGAATAATAACCCTCTTAGAAAAACATGGACTGCTGATGTCATCTAACTCTTGGAAACTTTCTATAATCAATTGAAACACTGTCCTCATGATGACATTGTATGGAATCTTTGGTGCAGTTATCCGTGTGATTTCACTGATGCATGTGATAATTGATAGTCTGACCTTTTTATCATGGTGTTTCAAATGTTCTAGATTACTCAATGAGTTTACTAATGGATTCATCAAAATTCTCATCACACCAGAGGGAGACTATGTTACCTTGGATAAACATTTCTTTGCTTCTTCTAATGTGCAGAGGAGTATCCCTTTCAATAGACGTGGTTCCTTGAGTTTCATGTTGGAAATATTGTCATTGATGTCAAAGGTAGATTAATGAAGGGAAAGACAACCCTTAGAATGAAGCAAGATATGCAAAGAGACAATTATAATATGTATGGTTTGATTGCTTATCTAGTTTACACCCCAGGGATATGACTAGTAAAAATGCTTATTGAATGAATGGCTAAGCATATTGTCTACAATTCACATCATGGTAGACTCGTATCTATGGCAGCACTGACTATGAGATTTGTATTAATTATATTGTGACTCTGTTTGTTGCTGTCCCATGCTTAACAGAGTTAATCTTGGCCGACCACCTTTTGGATTATATTCCAAGACATATAAATAGAGTTAAAGTTCGCCCAACTTAATCATAACAAAGAGTGATTAATGAGCAACTATAATAATGATAATTACCGATTCATTAAGGTAGATATTAAAGGCAGTGATTGAAAAACTAAAGGCAGCGATTGATATTAAAGACAGTGATCGTGATAAGTAAATATACAGCAGCAATTCTAATTTGCAAAGATAAATAACATATAAAGGAAGCAGCCACGGTTTATAAGGCAGAGATTATCATTAATCCCAGCAATTAGAATAAGGAAATGATTCCATTATTAAAAGACAGTCATTAATATGAGATAAGTGTTGTGATTAAGAAAAAAGACAAAACAGTTTGGGAATAAGACAAAACAGTTAAGTTTTATATGAAGAGGTGTGATTAAGTAATGAAGAGGCAACAATCACTTGGGAAAGAGGTGCGATCTCCAGTAAGAGACATACATTTTGTTAAAGACATATCTTTTGGTAAGATATAAAAGGTGGTAGGAATTGTGATTTCAAAGCAAGCAATTCAATGAATATTATGAGAATAAGAGCAGATTGAAAAGAAAGTAAAGGGCAGAAATATGGAGTGTAACTCAGATTTATTTTGAGTGTATATGCAACCAATGTATGAATAATAAATTGAAATATATATGACAAATATATGTGAAGATTAGATGCAGAAATCTATGTGAAAATATTGGCATGACAATGATTAGTTTTTGTAAAATGAATTAGTGCATGATTAAATCAGATTTATGAAAGTGAAGTGTATATGATTTGTAGCAGATTTGTGAAGGAGTGGAAATATATGAGTGTGAACCTGATTTGAAAAGGAAAGACTTACTTCATACAAAATCGGAGTTAGTGATCAGATTTGAGATTGGATCAAAATTGTGTTTGGATCAGATTTGAGAAAGAAGTATATTGTACGAGTTGTGATAATATTTAGAAGGATAGTATCTGGGTTGAAGCTTAGTTTGTGTGGGGGTTGGAGCCTATCAAATAGAGGTTGGAGACTCTTGCTGGGTTGGAGATCAGTTTATGTGGAGGTTAAAGCCTCCAATAGGTCGGAGCCTATATTTTTGTCAAGTGGAGATTGAAGTCTCTAGTAGGTTGGAGCCTACAACAACAAGAAGAAAATTAATCTATAATATATAAGCAATATTTTGCTGGGGTTTTTTTCCCGAAAGGGTTTCCACGTAAATTGTGTGTTATCATTGTGCTCTCAATTGCTAGATCTTGCATATGTGTGATTGATGCGAATTGATTGAATTTGAAAAGTAAAATCTTGTATTATACTGATTCACCCCCCCTCCCCCGCTGCCCACCCCCCATTGGCTAGAAAGGTCCTCCCCGAAATTGTTTGTCTTCAAGCAATCTCAACTTTGGATGCTGCAAAATGTCCGCAAGACAGACTTCCTGTATCACACCCCTCTGTGGGTGTACATCACCTGGATCCCAGGGATACCACCTACCCCCAGATGACTCCTACAACACCAATTTAACCACACTAGGTATGCCACATCATCCAAGATCAGCCCCTATATCGCGTGTCCTGTAAACATGATCATCCTGTAGAAGCAACTCTGAAAACCTGCAAGGTTTGTCCTATTTATTTGCAGAAAGAGACACCTCATACCAATTGTCCATCTCATGTGTGTGCACCTTATGCATCGTAGTCAAATCAGATGCGAGTGGGATGAAAGTAAAGTCATATGCACATCACACAATACACACACTGTGGAATGTATCTTTAAGCCTTGATCGTAGTCTCGATCCACAACTAGGGATCCCAAGTCTTGTGATTGTTGTCCAATTCCCCACAGGGGACAGAAGGAGCGTCATCATCCAACTCAAAGAGTGGATTATCATAAGTCAAACCAGCGTTATCCTCAAACAATGGATTAACAATAAATGGTACACTGTCTTCTTGCTGATCTTAATTACCTCCCTATAATGTCCCTTACCTGGTCTTGTCTTGGAACTTGTTTGTCTTAGGGTTAGGGTGGGCAAATTGGGTACTCCGAGATGGGAAATTCTTGGCTGATCACCTGCATCCACAAAGTGAGCAACATTCCACACATACACATGTTCATTAGCATTAATATCTAGGCATCCAAATATAAACATATTCATAAATGCAATCATGAAAACACTTGAGGCATGGCATAGATGTATTTTCCTGAAGCCATGATCCCTAGTACAAAGGTGGTAACCTACAACCCTCCCTTCTTAGCGACTTGTAACTGCATTCTCTATCCATGTGGATAAATCCGCCCGAAGTCCTTGGCTAAGTTCAAGGGGTTGTAGCCTACAACCTCCCACTCTAGGGGACTTGTAACTATATTCTCCATCCATGACACCTCCTCGGAAAACACATGACCTACTGGGGGAAGCCAACAAAGCTTATAAGTGGCCTAGGCCTACCACCCCTCCATGGCCGCAGCGGAATCTTAGGTGGGACCTGTTGATGTGTTTTTTGTAACCGCACCAACACAGAATAAAGTGTCCAATGGCTACTCTATCCTCTCTTGATCAAAGTATTCTGCATGCTAAGATTGCAAGAAAGTTCATACGTTCAACTCCAAGGTTCCTTTACGCAGTTGGAGTAATCTCAGTTGGTTCGTTGTGATTTGCTGGTATCATGAGAGGACTTACGTAATTGTTCGACAGCAGGCAACAGACTAAAGACTAAGGGTTTTCATATGGTTCGAAGGATTTGTCAATGAAATGCAAATTTCCTAATACTAACCAGAAAAGTGCGGAATTTGAATGGCTGCAGGGATTAAAAAGATTATGAACTACTCAAGGCGTGGGATGTGGAGATCAACTTCAGCAAACTTCAACCAGACTTCACTTTGCCTTGCTTTGGACAACTTCCACGGAGTTGGTGCAATCTTCAAGGGGGTGGCTAAGGATATTCAGATTACAATTTAACATGTAAATACCATCACAACGACGCATACAAACATGCCGATCATAATTGAAGTTAAGTCCGAGATATTCGAGTTGACCACGCAAGGCAAACTTACCATGAGTAAGCTTGCTAGTGGTATGGATTCAAACAAAGCTTGCTAAGATCAAACACCGCATTCCACAACTATCATCTACTTGCATGAAATAAAATCTATTTTACTCTAAGCTACTTTAAAATTCTGAGTGAATTAGAAGGGCGAAGAAACCTTGCTAGCTACCTACAATAAGAGATGTAACCACAAGCAATGATAACTCTTTTATTATAGGAGTGTTCACAACAATCTCTTACAAAGCATTCAAATGGAAAACTTTCCTTCCTCTTCAATCTAAACTATGCTATCTTCTATTCTATCAATCTCTCTCTATTCCTTCTCTGCTATTCTAATCTAATGAGGTACAAATGAGGGGGGGATGCCCCTTTTATAGCTGGCCAAGTCCAATGGACGACTCAAATTACAATCAGATGGATGGCTCAGATCGAGCCACATAAGCCCTAACCTAAAAATCGCCACCAAGAAGAGTGGGGTAATAAATGAGTAATTAATATCCACCATCCTTCTAGAAGATTCTCGTCCAGAGACGCGTTCCCACTGTTCTTCTTCTTGACTGCAAACTCGATGAATTTGGCCGACATAGCTTCAACTTCTTGAATTGGCATGGCAGGCACGTTCTCAATCTGAAACCTCAAGACTGCAACTTCTTTCTCTTGCTTGATGATGATTTTCCTTTTATCTGTCATTCTTCAACCATGAAGTGCTTGAGGATGATTACCAATGCTCGGGCTTTCATTTTTTCCATCCAGATCTTGGATTTGAAGGATTTTTCAGTCTTGGACTCGATCATTTCTTCCTTGTCACCTGCCTTCCTGAGTTGGGTGCATACTGGGTCTTTGAGGAGAAATTCCAACACTTAGCCATTTTTTCCAACATTTCCTTTCATGATTTTATCTCCTTCCAAAGTTGTAATATTGTTCTGGAGTATATGCTCCATCACTTCAAGTCCTCCCACTTTGGTCCCGACATTCATCCTGCAAAACAAATAAAAGAAGAGCATCAAAACACCTTATAATATAAATTCTCCTTACTTACCTGATCTCCATACTCCGATTTCCAAGGTCTGGTTGATCTCTGGATCTGATAAAATTCATCACTTTCTCTAGCACAACTTTTGCCTTCTTCATAACTTTTCATCATGGGTACGTTTAACATCCGTAGGCTGGGCGTATATCATCTTGATGTTTTCATCTTCTTGCCTTAGCCATTTCGTTCGCCCATCTTATCCATCTTCTTTTAGGAGCTTGATACTTCATCTTGAGGGTGTATATTCACCTTGTATTTTGAGTTTGTGCCTTAGAAACTTTTTCCATTTCTGAGGGTATATCTGGAGGGGTTATCTCTACGTCTTAGGCCTTAGAAGATTTTGTGTAATATACCCACCTCTTGGGCACATTTGACTTTGCCTGCTTCATTTTTTCCTTACGTCCAAAATTTTCCTTCCTCTGACATTTTTTAACAAAGAACAGACTTGGGCATTTTTTTTTTAATTTTATCCACCTGTCTAGAAGATTTTATTTCCCCAAGAAATTTTTTCATCAACCAGGCGCCCTCTTAAAATCTCTACTTTAAACTCATCAGGTAAGGAGAGAAAAGTTTCAAGATTATTCCCCTTAGAAAATATCCAGGACCCACAAAAAATTTCCCTTCAGAAAATGTAACATTCATGTGTACATATACTAAGGGGTACATTTAATTTTTTATTTTCCACCTTAGAAAAATACTTCCCACTAAAGTTCACGTTTTTTTACTTCTCTTTTGGGCGTGCTTCTCCTTTTTTGACACTTAGAAAATTTTCTAACTCATTCTCCTCAAGCTGGGCGCATCTGAGTTTCTCTCCTGCCATTTGCAAGCACTTAGAAGAATTTTGAGGCAACATCTTATCAAGGGCGCATTTTCAAGGTGGTCTTGCCAAATTCTTACTTTCCTTAGAAATTTTTTCAAACACCTCCTTCATGAAGGGCGCATTTAGGGGTTGGGGGAGGAATTTTCCAACACTTAGAATATTTGCAAGCTAACTCCTCATCAAGGGCGCATTTGACCTTCCCTCCTGCCAGCTTCTAACCTTCCAACCATCTCCTTGACTAGGGCACACTTGAGGTGATGAGGAATTTTTTTTTTTTAAGCGTTGGACAAATTTCTCCATCAAACTCCAAGTTGGGCGCATTTACAAGGTGGTAATGCCATTCTGCATGCCTTAGAAAATTTTCTCCTCTCCTCATCTTTGGGCGCATTTAGGGGGTGGTGAAGGAATTTCTTCATGCCTTAGAATATTTTTCAGCACGCCTCTTCAACATGGGCGCATTTTGCTAGGGGAGCTTCCATTTTCAATACTTAAACAAATGTCCAAACCTTCTCTGCGAGATGGGCACATTCTGCTAGAGGAGCTTCCAGTTTACATGCCTTAGTCAATTTCCATGCCATCACCTTAAGCTTGGGCGCCTTTGGAGGTCTGAACTTCCACTTTTCACGCCTTAGAAACTTTTCCTATCTCCATTCCAACCAAGGGCGCATTTTAGACCGTGTACTGCCATTTCAAACACTTAGAAAAAAAATTCAAATTACTTCCTTCATGAGGGTGCATTTAGGGGGGTGAGGAGGAATTTCTCACGCCTTGAAAACTTTTTCTCCACCCACCTCCTTCCTTGGGCGCATTTTGGGGGTGGAGGAGGATTTTTTTTCTGCCTTAGCATATTTTTGATGCTTCCTCAGTGCTTATGGGCGCATTTGGAGGGTGGTGGAGGATTTTTCCACAGATTTAGATAAATTTTCCAAGCCTCATCCTAAGATGGGCGCATTTTGGGGTAGCTGCTGCCAGTTCTGAATACTTAGACATTTCTTCAGGCGTTCACACCTTTTTTGCCTTGCTTACTATTTTTAGTAAGTTTTCTGATTTTCATGCTTCTGCAATTTTGATTGACTTGAAATTCGCGCCACAGGATCCTCATGGCATGACCAACCTGTTCACACTGGTGCCTCGTGTTGACCTGCTATTTATAGCCCTGTTTTAGAGGTGACTTACTCTAAATAGTAAGTGTTCGGATTGCGCTCAAATTTTACCAGTAGACTCCTTGAAGGATGCTGATCACGATGGGATACATTAGTGTTCGAAAATTCTGGCGTTTTACCCCTCATTTTGAGTGCCGAAGCTGGAACCCTAATCTGACTTGCATGTGCCTCAAATGACCTCCGTTTGACCCCGTTTCTGTTGCATATCAGTCTGTTCGTGATATTGAAGTGCTGGGGAGCTATTGGAGTGATCTTGCTAAAAATAGTAAGTGTTTGAAAAAGTGATCTTTTGATTGCCAAATGCGTTTGTATGTCATACTGCCTGAGAGATCTCAAAAAACCCAGAAAATTGGTTTGCATGCGAGCACTGGCTAAAAATAGTAAGTTCCTAAAAAAATGATCAACTCTACTTGCATGTCACATCATTGCGAAGCTCTTGGAAAACCCATAAGGAATATTCTGACATGCACTCAAAAATCCAACATGCAAACCCTAAAAATGGCTGTCGAAGCCAGAATTGCTGAAAGTCATCATCTCGTCTTGCATGTTATACCATTGCGAAGGTCTCGAAAAACCCAGAAAGATTCTCTAGACATGCATTGAAAAAGTACACACGCAAACCCTAAAATTGGCTTTGAAGCTCGGGCTGCTAAAAATAGCAAGTTGTCTAAATCTGCTCAAATTTTGCATGCAAGTGCCTTGAAGTGTTTCAAATGTGGTGTAGCATTCAGAATTTCAAAAGTGCTGTAGAAAAGGTCCCAAATTGAGTACTTACTAAAAATATTAAGTTGCCAGAATTTAATGAAATTTTGATGGGAATCTGCTGGAAGCCTCTTGACTGCAACGCTAAGCTCAGATTCCAATTTGTTCACCCAATTTGACCTCAAACTAACATGAAGAATGAAAACCCCAATTTCCCAAACTTAGTTAAAAATTTCAAGTTTAAGCTTAAAGACGGGCACATCCCCGGAAAGACAGACAAAAACGAGAGAGACAAAGAGAGAGAGAGACAAAATCAAAGCCAAAAGACTAGAATGGAGCAAAATTTTAGGGGGTCCCCATTTGAATGGGGTGATGTGTGAAAAGGTCACAACAGGACCCCCACCCCTCCATGGCCCAACCCTTGCCTTAGGATTAGCGGAACCTTAGGTGGACTTGCCACCCCTCCATGGCACATCCCTGCCTTGGGTCCTAGGGGTGGAACCTTAAGTGGGGTTTTTAGGCACCAATTTTCTCAAGCCCTTCCTCCCAAGTAGGTTTACAAACACTTGGAAGACAATCTTTGCTCACATACAATGTATTCTTGTATATATTCATGATCATTCAACTCATAGAGCATTATAATTGCAATAATCCATAATGAAAGAATCCTGATCTAAATGATAATAGATAGCTTGATCATACGCAAGATATATCTTATTGGAACATGACAATTAATCTCATTTGCAATTATAAATGTAATTATTACAAGGAAGAGATCTACAATCTAAATATTAGTTATGACATTAAAGAACACTGGGTTATAGTAATCAACACAAGTACGCTCACCACATAACCACATAATGGAATGCATAAAGAATATCTGCAATATAAGGGATAACATGAAGGGAATAAACGTTGGTGTTTGAGGCAAGGCTGGATCAGGGGTAAATTGGAGTTTCGTTGATGTTCAATGGAGATAGGTCGAGGCTGCAAATAGATGAGATATTCAAGTGAATGGGGGAAAACTTAGGCTATTTCAGAGTCTGGCTCTTTGTCTGGGCCGATCATGTTGACAGGGTAAGTATGGCTATGGAGACTAGCACAATCGGCTTCTACATGATCATATATGCAGAGACGAATTGGCAATATTTCATTTAGATGTATAAACATGATTATGACTGAGCAATTTATATTTGGTGCGCCAGACTGATTTAATGGCTAAGTGGAGAAATACTCTCACCGATTTGCTAAATCGATTGGTCTTCCTGCTGTTGCGTCTTCAACTATTGCTCCAATGCGTGTTGTTCTCAAACTAAATCCCATCCTCCCTTTTTTATTTGATGAAGCTATGCATCATCTCATGTTCAGACACATCTCATGGCATAGGGGTGCGATATATATTTGTTCATGTAATTGGTCTGGTTGTTAGTGTTAAATACCACTAAACTAATAAAACGTTTAGTCGATCTCTTAGCAATATTTAATTTATATACAAAATATAAGTATGTTTAATAATATATGACAAGGCATAAATAGATGTCTGATTCTTTCTTCTAATTACTCAATCCTTCCTTATATAGGGGATATGACACTCCCCCTGGATTTCTGAGGCAATGAACGAAACCATACTCCTCTTGAAAGTGGTCTCGTTCCTTCATCACTTATTTAATCTCTTTTCCTTTCCCTCTACTCTTCTTCTCACTGAAGGAGATGGCACGTAGACTACCTTCAGACATTCTCCTCAACATATATTTCCTACCATCAACTGCAAAATTCATTTCCATTGTGCGCAGGTTGAGGGAAAACTCACCAATTGCATGAAGCCACTTCATGCCTAAGACCACATCCATCTCACCCATGCTGACCACATAATAATCGGCTTGGAATTTGTAATCATTCAGTTGCAAGGTGAGATTAGGAATCCTCCTCGTACAAGTGAGAGTGAAACCATCTGCTATTCTCACCCTAAACCCCTCTAAATCCTCTACTTGAAGTCCGTGCCTGGCAACCAATCCCTTATTAATGAAGTTATCGGTGGCTCCTATATCAAGCAAAGTGATCACATGCTACCCGCTCAAGACTCCTCTGATTCTAAATGACCCCTCTTTTTGGATGCTAGAGAGTTGTGCCATAGGGGATAACTATTAAAATAATATTTAGTTACTATTAATGGTCAATATTCTCATTCTGTAAATTATGTAAACTAGTTGTTTTGTTTTGTGATTTTTCTATTTTCGGAACTTTGTAATTCGTAAATTCTTTAAATGAAGCTTTCGCTTCTTGTAAATAATATTGAATATTTTACCATCTCATTTTGTAATATGGTATCAGAGCCAAATTCGATTCTGGTGCCATTCGTAAGAAGTTTTTTTTAAAATCGCATCTGAGAGTATATTTTGGGCGCCGTCTGTCCTTTTCGCGCGCACTACCAACTTCTTCTGGTTGTCTTTGAAATCACGCATCTATCTCCTACTAAAAATCGAGGGTTTCTTTTTACAGTTATAAATTGCGCGAGGTTATTTTCCTACTGTTCGCGGTTTCTGTTCCTTATTTTGGCTGCGCGAGAAGTTTTCTGGGCCAGTGTTTTTTTCAGATTTTTGGGCATCTATAGTCTTCTGGGCATCTTTAAGAAACACATTTTTTTTCTGCAAGCCAAGGACACGTGATTTTTTCTTTGTTTCTGGGTGTCATTTCCTTTTGTCTGGGTGATTGAAAAATCGTTTTTCTGATGCTTCTTGTGGCGCATTTTCTGCTTCCACAACTTGTGTTTGTTTTGAGAAGGGTTTTCTTATATTTTTTTGGGCGCGTGACTGAAGGCTTTTATCTGTTTTTTGGTCTCGAGTTTTTGGAATTGATCGTCATTTTTTGGGCTTTTTTTAATAAAATGCGTTTGGCAGCTAGGGTTTTAAATAAATCCTCTATTTCAAGGCGATTATTTTTTTAATAACAAATTCTTTTTGGGTTTTTTGTGAAGATTTTTGGGTTGCCAACAAATTTTCCTGCGCTCCTTGAATCCAAGCATTGGGGATTTGCGGTGGTTTTCCTCGAATTTGTGGTCTAACCCGCTTCAATTCTTTTTCGGATTCGGTGAATCGGCTTTGTATCACTTTTTGTTTTGCCTATTTTTCGTGCTCTCGAAAGCGGTAAGATGGAGCGAGTGTGGACCAACATAATGTTGAAGGCCGATGCAATGGCGTAAACTATACACTGAAGCAACGAATGATGACTATCTTTGAATATCGCTACCTTGATCAGATTGTTCTAGGCAATGGTACTCAACCCACAACAGCAGGTAAAGACCAAGAGAAGTTTGATGAGCAAAATCGTGAAGCGATGATGCTCAAGATTAAAACTATCTCATATCATGACTGCCTTCCATTAAAGCCTTGCTTGGCAAAACGCTTATCGAGATTTGGGAGCATTTGAAAACCTTGCATGAGACCTCCGACAAGAGCTGTGCGTTCTTTCTAAAGAACTAGCTGTTCTCCATCATGATGGATGAGAGAATGTCCTTACAGGAGCATCTGACAAAGATTCGGGACATCCGTGATCAGTTGGAGGCGATTGGTCGAAAGATGGAGGAAGAAGACATGGTAGTCATCATTTTGGAAAGTCTACCGAAGTCTTATGAGCACTTTGTTGAAATTCTCAACACTACATCCACTAATGTTGATTTGAAGTTTCCAGAGCTTTGTACCAAACTTTTGCAGCAGGATTGTTGGAGACAACAGTTTGGTATTAGTGCTTCTTCGTCCTTTATAGAGCAAGCTTTTGCAGCCAAGTCTCAGGCTAAGAATAAAGGAAAAGGTCAGCCTCCGTAGCAGAAAGGCTCAGGTCAACCTTAGGGCAGCCCTAAGAAGAACATTCAATGTAATTATTGCCACAAATATGGTCATATGAAGAAGGATTGTTGTCAGCGTTTAGCTTCTGAACAGAAGAAGCAGGGAGGTTCTCAGCTGAAAGCAAATGTTGCCAAGCAATCTGAGTAGAAGTAGTCTACCTTTTACGCCTTTATGGCTAAAAGACTTGCAGATCATGTGAAGTCCTCTGCTTGGTACATTGATTTAGGTGCTTTGCGACACTGCACCCATTAGTGTGATTGGTTCACTGACTTCTCTCCTTTCAGTGATTCATTTATTTTTGGAGGAGGTGAAGAGTATATTGTTGTCGGCAAGGGAAACGTTCAGATTCAGTCTGCTAGGAGAAATCTCATATTCTTCAATGTATACTACATTCCTAGCATGGAACTGAACCTTCTCTCTGTTAGTTAGATTATGCGACACTCTCCTCAGTTGGATGTGGTATTCAGTGTACACAAGTGTTCGATTGTTGATCGAGAGACCCGCACCACTGTGGCTGTTGGCATTGAGGATCATGGTCTATATAGACTTGTGGATACAGGTGATTCTCTAGAGTTAGCCATGGCAGCCAGACATTCTTCCATCAACAGTCTTTGGCATCAGCGTTATGGGCACTTAAATGTGACTATCTCTCTCAGCTATCTTGGGAGGGACTTGTAGCTAGTTTACCTGAGATCCAGACTCAACATCATGGAGTTTGTGGAGCTTGTTAGGCTGGGAAGCAACACAGGACACCGTTCCCGAATGGTGACTCATGGTGAGCCTTCAAGGTACTACAGTTGGTTCACATTGATGTTTGTGGGCCAATGAATACACCTTCTGTTACTGGTTGCAGGTATTTCTTGCTTTTTGTTGATGATTTTAGTTGTAAAATGTGGGTGTACTTTCTTAGAAAAAAATCATATGTGTTTACTATATTTCAGAAGTTTAAGGCCTTAGTAGAGAAAGAGTCTGGCTGTTCCATAGTCACTCTTAGGTCAGATAACGGGGGGGAATTTTGTTCTATTGATTTCTCCAACTTCTGTGATATTCACGGCATCAAACGCCAGTTAACCACACCCTACACCCCTCAGTAAAATGGTGTTGTAGAGCGGCGCAACC